>OX328274.1:7500-12500 GCA_946814005.1 Chamaenerion angustifolium | reverse complement strand
TTTAGGGTTTAGGGTTTAGGGTTTAGGGTTTAGGGTTTAGGGTTTAGGGTTTAGGGTTTAGGGTTTAGGGTTTAGGGTTTAGGGTTTAGGGTTTAGGGTTTAGGGTTTAGGGTTTAGGGTTTAGGGTTTAGGGTTTAGGGTTTAGGGTTTAGGGTTTAGGGTTTAGGGTTTAGGGTTTAGGGTTTAGGGTTTAGGGTTTAGGGTTTAGGGTTTAGGGTTTAGGGTTTAGGGTTTAGGGTTTAGGGTTTAGGGTTTAGGGTTTAGGGTTTAGGGTTTAGGGTTTAGGGTTTAGGGTTTAGGGTTTAGGGTTTAGGGTTTAGGGTTTAGGGTTTAGGGTTTAGGGTTTAGGGTTTAGGGTTTAGGGTTTAGGGTTTAGGGTTTAGGGTTTAGGGTTTAGGGTTTAGGGTTTAGGGTTTAGGGTTTAGGGTTTAGGGTTTAGGGTTTAGGGTTTAGGGTTTAGGGTTTAGGGTTTAGGGTTTAGGGTTTAGGGTTTAGGGTTTAGGGTTTAGGGTTTAGGGTTTAGGGTTTAGGGTTTAGGGTTTAGGGTTTAGGGTTTAGGGTTTAGGGTTTAGGGTTTAGGGTTTAGGGTTTAGGGTTTAGGGTTTAGGGTTTAGGGTTTAGGGTTTAGGGTTTAGGGTTTAGGGTTTAGGGTTTAGGGTTTAGGGTTTAGGGTTTAGGGTTTAGGGTTTAGGGTTTAGGGTTTAGGGTTTAGGGTTTAGGGTTTAGGGTTTAGGGTTTAGGGTTTAGGGTTTAGGGTTTAGGGTTTAGGGTTTAGGGTTTAGGGTTTAGGGTTTAGGGTTTAGGGTTTAGGGTTTAGGGTTTAGGGTTTAGGGTTTAGGGTTTAGGGTTTAGGGTTTAGGGTTTAGGGTTTAGGGTTTAGGGTTTAGGGTTTAGGGTTTAGGGTTTAGGGTTTAGGGTTTAGGGTTTAGGGTTTAGGGTTTAGGGTTTAGGGTTTAGGGTTTAGGGTTTAGGGTTTAGGGTTTAGGGTTTAGGGTTTAGGGTTTAGGGTTTAGGGTTTAGGGTTTAGGGTTTAGGGTTTAGGGTTTAGGGTTTAGGGTTTAGGGTTTAGGGTTTAGGGTTTAGGGTTTAGGGTTTAGGGTTTAGGGTTTAGGGTTTAGGGTTTAGGGTTTAGGGTTTAGGGTTTAGGGTTTAGGGTTTAGGGTTTAGGGTTTAGGGTTTAGGGTTTAGGGTTTAGGGTTTAGGGTTTAGGGTTTAGGGTTTAGGGTTTAGGGTTTAGGGTTTAGGGTTTAGGGTTTAGGGTTTAGGGTTTAGGGTTTAGGGTTTAGGGTTTAGGGTTTAGGGTTTAGGGTTTAGGGTTTAGGGTTTAGGGTTTAGGGTTTAGGGTTTAGGGTTTAGGGTTTAGGGTTTAGGGTTTAGGGTTTAGGGTTTAGGGTTTAGGGTTTAGGGTTTAGGGTTTAGGGTTTAGGGTTTAGGGTTTAGGGTTTAGGGTTTAGGGTTTAGGGTTTAGGGTTTAGGGTTTAGGGTTTAGGGTTTAGGGTTTAGGGTTTAGGGTTTAGGGTTTAGGGTTTAGGGTTTAGGGTTTAGGGTTTAGGGTTTAGGGTTTAGGGTTTAGGGTTTAGGGTTTAGGGTTTAGGGTTTAGGGTTTAGGGTTTAGGGTTTAGGGTTTAGGGTTTAGGGTTTAGGGTTTAGGGTTTAGGGTTTAGGGTTTAGGGTTTAGGGTTTAGGGTTTAGGGTTTAGGGTTTAGGGTTTAGGGTTTAGGGTTTAGGGTTTAGGGTTTAGGGTTTAGGGTTTAGGGTTTAGGGTTTAGGGTTTAGGGTTTAGGGTTTAGGGTTTAGGGTTTAGGGTTTAGGGTTTAGGGTTTAGGGTTTAGGGTTTAGGGTTTAGGGTTTAGGGTTTAGGGTTTAGGGTTTAGGGTTTAGGGTTTAGGGTTTAGGGTTTAGGGTTTAGGGTTTAGGGTTTAGGGTTTAGGGTTTAGGGTTTAGGGTTTAGGGTTTAGGGTTTAGGGTTTAGGGTTTAGGGTTTAGGGTTTAGGGTTTAGGGTTTAGGGTTTAGGGTTTAGGGTTTAGGGTTTAGGGTTTAGGGTTTAGGGTTTAGGGTTTAGGGTTTAGGGTTTAGGGTTTAGGGTTTAGGGTTTAGGGTTTAGGGTTTAGGGTTTAGGGTTTAGGGTTTAGGGTTTAGGGTTTAGGGTTTAGGGTTTAGGGTTTAGGGTTTAGGGTTTAGGGTTTAGGGTTTAGGGTTTAGGGTTTAGGGTTTAGGGTTTAGGGTTTAGGGTTTAGGGTTTAGGGTTTAGGGTTTAGGGTTTAGGGTTTAGGGTTTAGGGTTTAGGGTTTAGGGTTTAGGGTTTAGGGTTTAGGGTTTAGGGTTTAGGGTTTAGGGTTTAGGGTTTAGGGTTTAGGGTTTAGGGTTTAGGGTTTAGGGTTTAGGGTTTAGGGTTTAGGGTTTAGGGTTTAGGGTTTAGGGTTTAGGGTTTAGGGTTTAGGGTTTAGGGTTTAGGGTTTAGGGTTTAGGGTTTAGGGTTTAGGGTTTAGGGTTTAGGGTATAGGGTTTAGGGTTTAGGGTTTAGGGTTTAGGGTTTAGGGTTTAGGGTTTAGGGTTTAGGGTTTAGGGTTTAGGGTTTAGGGTTTAGGGTTTAGGGTTTAGGGTTTAGGGTTTAGGGTTTAGGGTTTAGGGTTTAGGGTTTAGGGTTTAGGGTTTAGGGTTTAGGGTTTAGGGTTTAGGGTTTAGGGTTTAGGGTTTAGGGTTTAGGGTTTAGGGTTTAGGGTTTAGGGTTTAGGGTTTAGGGTTTAGGGTTTAGGGTTTAGGGTTTAGGGTTTAGGGTTTAGGGTTTAGGGTTTAGGGTTTAGGGTTTAGGGTTTAGGGTTTAGGGTTTAGGGTTTAGGGTTTAGGGTTTAGGGTTTAGGGTTTAGGGTTTAGGGTTTAGGGTTTAGGGTTTAGGGTTTAGGGTTTAGGGTTTAGGGTTTAGGGTTTAGGGTTTAGGGTTTAGGGTTTAGGGTTTAGGGTTTAGGGTTTAGGGTTTAGGGTTTAGGGTTTAGGGTTTAGGGTTTAGGGTTTAGGGTTTAGGGTATAGGGTTTAGGGTTTAGGGTTTAGGGTTTAGGGTTTAGGGTTTAGGGTTTAGGGTTTAGGGTTTAGGGTTTAGGGTTTAGGGTTTAGGGTTTAGGGTTTAGGGTTTAGGGTTTAGGGTTTAGGGTTTAGGGTTTAGGGTTTAGGGTTTAGGGTTTAGGGTTTAGGGTTTAGGGTTTAGGGTTTAGGGTTTAGGGTTTAGGGTTTAGGGTTTAGGGTTTAGGGTTTAGGGTTTAGGGTTTAGGGTTTAGGGTTTAGGGTTTAGGGTTTAGGGTTTAGGGTTTAGGGTTTAGGGTTTAGGGTTTAGGGTTTAGGGTTTAGGGTTTAGGGTTTAGGGTTTAGGGTTTAGGGTTTAGGGTTTAGGGTTTAGGGTTTAGGGTTTAGGGTTTAGGGTTTAGGGTTTAGGGTTTAGGGTTTAGGGTTTAGGGTTTAGGGTTTAGGGTTTAGGGTTTAGGGTTTAGGGTTTAGGGTTTAGGGTTTAGGGTTTAGGGTTTAGGGTTTAGGGTTTAGGGTTTAGGGTTTAGGGTTTAGGGTTTAGGGTTTAGGGTTTAGGGTTTAGGGTTTAGGGTTTAGGGTTTAGGGTTTAGGGTTTAGGGTTTAGGGTTTAGGGTTTAGGGTTTAGGGTTTAGGGTTTAGGGTTTAGGGTTTAGGGTTTAGGGTTTAGGGTTTAGGGTTTAGGGTTTAGGGTTTAGGGTTTAGGGTTTAGGGTTTAGGGTTTAGGGTTTAGGGTTTAGGGTTTAGGGTTTAGGGTTTAGGGTTTAGGGTTTAGGGTTTAGGGTTTAGGGTTTAGGGTTTAGGGTTTAGGGTTTAGGGTTTAGGGTTTAGGGTTTAGGGTTTAGGGTTTAGGGTTTAGGGTTTAGGGTTTAGGGTTTAGGGTTTAGGGTTTAGGGTTTAGGGTTTAGGGTTTAGGGTTTAGGGTTTAGGGTTTAGGGTTTAGGGTTTAGGGTTTAGGGTTTAGGGTTTAGGGTTTAGGGTTTAGGGTTTAGGGTTTAGGGTTTAGGGTTTAGGGTTTAGGGTTTAGGGTTTAGGGTTTAGGGTTTAGGGTTTAGGGTTTAGGGTTTAGGGTTTAGGGTTTAGGGTTTAGGGTTTAGGGTTTAGGGTTTAGGGTTTAGGGTTTAGGGTTTAGGGTTTAGGGTTTAGGGTTTAGGGTTTAGGGTTTAGGGTTTAGGGTTTAGGGTTTAGGGTTTAGGGTTTAGGGTTTAGGGTATAGGGTTTAGGGTTTAGGGTTTAGGGTTTAGGGTTTAGGGTTTAGGGTTTAGGGTTTAGGGTTTAGGGTTTAGGGTTTAGGGTTTAGGGTTTAGGGTTTAGGGTTTAGGGTTTAGGGTTTAGGGTTTAGGGTTTAGGGTTTAGGGTTTAGGGTTTAGGGTTTAGGGTTTAGGGTTTAGGGTTTAGGGTTTAGGGTTTAGGGTTTAGGGTTTAGGGTTTAGGGTTTAGGGTTTAGGGTTTAGGGTTTAGGGTTTAGGGTTTAGGGTTTAGGGTTTAGGGTTTAGGGTTTAGGGTTTAGGGTTTAGGGTTTAGGGTTTAGGGTTTAGGGTTTAGGGTTTAGGGTTTAGGGTTTAGGGTTTAGGGTTTAGGGTTTAGGGTTTAGGGTTTAGGGTTTAGGGTTTAGGGTTTAGGGTTTAGGGTTTAGGGTTTAGGGTTTAGGGTTTAGGGTTTAGGGTTTAGGGTTTAGGGTTTAGGGTTTAGGGTTTAGGGTTTAGGGTTTAGGGTTTAGGGTTTAGGGTTTAGGGTTTAGGGTTTAGGGTTTAGGGTTTAGGGTTTAGGGTTTAGGGTTTAGGGTTTAGGGTTTAGGGTTTAGGGTTTAGGGTTTAGGGTTTAGGGTTTAGGGTTTAGGGTTTAGGGTTTAGGGTTTAGGGTTTAGGGTTTAGGGTTTAGGGTTTAGGGTTTAGGGTTTAGGGTTTAGGGTTTAGGGTTTAGGGTTTAGGGTTTAGGGTTTAGGGTTTAGGGTTTAGGGTTTAGGGTTTAGGGTTTAGGGTT
>OX328274.1:0-2500 GCA_946814005.1 Chamaenerion angustifolium | reverse complement strand
GGGTTTAGGGTTTAGGGTTTAGGGTTTAGGGTTTAGGGTTTAGGGTTTAGGGTTTAGGGTTTAGGGTTTAGGGTTTAGGGTTTAGGGTTTAGGGTTTAGGGTTTAGGGTTTAGGGTTTAGGGTTTAGGGTTTAGGGTTTAGGGTTTAGGGTTTAGGGTTTAGGGTTTAGGGTTTAGGGTTTAGGGTTTAGGGTTTAGGGTTTAGGGTTTAGGGTTTAGGGTTTAGGGTTTAGGGTTTAGGGTTTAGGGTTTAGGGTTTAGGGTTTAGGGTTTAGGGTTTAGGGTTTAGGGTTTAGGGTTTAGGGTTTAGGGTTTAGGGTTTAGGGTTTAGGGTTTAGGGTTTAGGGTTTAGGGTTTAGGGTTTAGGGTTTAGGGTTTAGGGTTTAGGGTTTAGGGTTTAGGGTTTAGGGTTTAGGGTTTAGGGTTTAGGGTTTAGGGTTTAGGGTTTAGGGTTTAGGGTTTAGGGTTTAGGGTTTAGGGTTTAGGGTTTAGGGTTTAGGGTTTAGGGTTTAGGGTTTAGGGTTTAGGGTTTAGGGTTTAGGGTTTAGGGTTTAGGGTTTAGGGTTTAGGGTTTAGGGTTTAGGGTTTAGGGTTTAGGGTTTAGGGTTTAGGGTTTAGGGTTTAGGGTTTAGGGTTTAGGGTTTAGGGTTTAGGGTTTAGGGTTTAGGGTTTAGGGTTTAGGGTTTAGGGTTTAGGGTTTAGGGTTTAGGGTTTAGGGTTTAGGGTTTAGGGTTTAGGGTTTAGGGTTTAGGGTTTAGGGTTTAGGGTTTAGGGTTTAGGGTTTAGGGTTTAGGGTTTAGGGTTTAGGGTTTAGGGTTTAGGGTTTAGGGTTTAGGGTTTAGGGTTTAGGGTTTAGGGTTTAGGGTTTAGGGTTTAGGGTTTAGGGTTTAGGGTTTAGGGTTTAGGGTTTAGGGTTTAGGGTTTAGGGTTTAGGGTTTAGGGTTTAGGGTTTAGGGTTTAGGGTTTAGGGTTTAGGGTTTAGGGTTTAGGGTTTAGGGTTTAGGGTTTAGGGTTTAGGGTTTAGGGTTTAGGGTTTAGGGTTTAGGGTTTAGGGTTTAGGGTTTAGGGTTTAGGGTTTAGGGTTTAGGGTTTAGGGTTTAGGGTTTAGGGTTTAGGGTTTAGGGTTTAGGGTTTAGGGTTTAGGGTTTAGGGTTTAGGGTTTAGGGTTTAGGGTTTAGGGTTTAGGGTTTAGGGTTTAGGGTTTAGGGTTTAGGGTTTAGGGTTTAGGGTTTAGGGTTTAGGGTTTAGGGTTTAGGGTTTAGGGTTTAGGGTTTAGGGTTTAGGGTTTAGGGTTTAGGGTTTAGGGTTTAGGGTTTAGGGTTTAGGGTTTAGGGTTTAGGGTTTAGGGTTTAGGGTTTAGGGTTTAGGGTTTAGGGTTTAGGGTTTAGGGTTTAGGGTTTAGGGTTTAGGGTTTAGGGTTTAGGGTTTAGGGTTTAGGGTTTAGGGTTTAGGGTTTAGGGTTTAGGGTTTAGGGTTTAGGGTTTAGGGTTTAGGGTTTAGGGTTTAGGGTTTAGGGTTTAGGGTTTAGGGTTTAGGGTTTAGGGTTTAGGGTTTAGGGTTTAGGGTTTAGGGTTTAGGGTTTAGGGTTTAGGGTTTAGGGTTTAGGGTTTAGGGTTTAGGGTTTAGGGTTTAGGGTTTAGGGTTTAGGGTTTAGGGTTTAGGGTTTAGGGTTTAGGGTTTAGGGTTTAGGGTTTAGGGTTTAGGGTTTAGGGTTTAGGGTTTAGGGTTTAGGGTTTAGGGTTTAGGGTTTAGGGTTTAGGGTTTAGGGTTTAGGGTTTAGGGTTTAGGGTTTAGGGTTTAGGGTTTAGGGTTTAGGGTTTAGGGTTTAGGGTTTAGGGTTTAGGGTTTAGGGTTTAGGGTTTAGGGTTTAGGGTTTAGGGTTTAGGGTTTAGGGTTTAGGGTTTAGGGTTTAGGGTTTAGGGTTTAGGGTTTAGGGTTTAGGGTTTAGGGTTTAGGGTTTAGGGTTTAGGGTTTAGGGTTTAGGGTTTAGGGTTTAGGGTTTAGGGTTTAGGGTTTAGGGTTTAGGGTTTAGGGTTTAGGGTTTAGGGTTTAGGGTTTAGGGTTTAGGGTTTAGGGTTTAGGGTTTAGGGTTTAGGGTTTAGGGTTTAGGGTTTAGGGTTTAGGGTTTAGGGTTTAGGGTTTAGGGTTTAGGGTTTAGGGTTTAGGGTTTAGGGTTTAGGGTTTAGGGTTTAGGGTTTAGGGTTTAGGGTTTAGGGTTTAGGGTTTAGGGTTTAGGGTTTAGGGTTTAGGGTTTAGGGTTTAGGGTTTAGGGTTTAGGGTTTAGGGTTTAGGGTTTAGGGTTTAGGGTTTAGGGTTTAGGGTTTAGGGTTTAGGGTTTAGGGTTTAGGGTTTAGGGTTTAGGGTTTAGGGTTTAGGGTTTAGGGTTTAGGGTTTAGGGTTTAGGGTTTAGGGTTTAGGGTTTAGGGTTTAGGGTTTAGGGTTTAGGGTTTAGGGTTTAGGGTTTAGGGTTTAGGGTTTAGGGTTTAGGGTTTAGGGTTTAG